>CATIUR010000001.1:55735000-55776558 GCA_949592205.1 Helichrysum umbraculigerum | reverse complement strand
ACTCCGTTTGACTTTACAGATGAATGTCTCAAAGCTTTTAACTACCTGAAGGATCAGCTAGTACATGCACCGATCATGGTTGCCCCCGATTGGAGTCTTCCATTTGAAATCGTTTGCGACGCCATTGATTTCGCTGTTGGAGCTGTACTGGTACAGCGGAAGGAGAAACATTTTCAACCAATATACTACGCCAGCAAAACGCTCACAGATGCTCAAGAAAACTACACCACTACAAAAAAGGAGCTGCTTGCGGTAGTATTTGTTTTTGATAAATTTCGTTCTTATCTAATCTTGTCTAAAACTATTGTCTATACAGATCACTCCGCTTTGAAATACCTTTTCAAGAAGCAAGATGCTAAACCGCGCCTTCTACGATGGATTCTACTCCTAAAAGAATTTGATATTGAGATTAAAGATATGAAAGGAGCAGAAAACATCGCGGCCGATCATCTTAGCCGATCATCTTAGCCGATTGGAAAATCCATCAATGGAGAAGTTGCACGAGAAAGATATTAAAGATCAGTTCCCCGAAGAACAACTCATGACTGTAGGAGGTTACCAACAAGGATCACAGTTCACACACAACCCTTGGTATGCCGACTTCGCCAATTATCTGGTAGGAAACATCGTACCAAAAGGAATGCCAACCTCTCAGAAACGAAAATTCTTCCGCAATGTCAATAACTATTTTTGGAACGATCCTTATCTCTTTAAGGTTTGTCCCAATCAACTTATTCGAAGATGCGTCGATGGGAAGGAGGCAGAACAAATTCTACACCAGAGCCACCACGGACCTACTGGAGGACACCATGGCAACAAAATGACTGCACGAAAGGTTTACGATGCCGACTTTTATTGGCCAACCATATTCCGAGACGCTTGCGACCTAGTGAAGCGCTGTGATATTTGCCAAAGACAAGGCAATATCTCAGCCCGAAACGAAATGCCACTTATTAATATCCAGGCCATGGAGATCTTTGATATCTAGGGATTAGATTTTATGGGACCATTCCCTAAGTCTAACGGTAAAGAGTACATCTTAGTCGCAGTTGACTACGTCTCCAGGTGGGCCGAAGCTCAAGCTTTTCCGACTAACGATTCAAAAGTAGTAACCCGGTTCCTCAAAAAGCTGTTCAGTCGATTTAGAACTCCTAGAGCTATAATTAGTGATCGTGGCACGCATTTCTGCAATACTCAATTCATGCAAGTGCTGCAACAGTATGGTGTCACTCACAAAACTTCGACGGCTTACCATCCACAAACAAATGGGCAAGCTGAAGCGACAATTCGGGCTTTGAAAAGGATATTGGAACGAACTGTCGGAAATCACGGGTATAGGTGGCCTGAAAAATTAGACGATGCGTTGTGGGCATTCAGAACTGCCTACAAAACACCATTAGGAACCACAACGTATCGGGTAGTCTACGAAAAGGCATGTCACCTACCAATTGAGTTAGAATATCGAGCGTACTGGGCATTAAAACACTGCAACTTGGAAATTTCAGCAACTGGAGAACAACGGAGAATGCAGTTGAATGAGTTAGCAGAGCTAAGAGACCAAGCGTACGACAGTTCGCTAAGCTTCAAGGAAAGAACTAAAAGGGTCCACGACGCTAAATTGAAGCCCTCTAGGTTCAAACAAGGAGATAAAGTGCTGCTCTTCAATTCGCGATTCAAGAAATTCTCCGGTAAATTCAAAAGTGGGTGGAGCGGACCATTCATAATCTCAAAGGTATTTTCCTATGGCGCAATCGAACTCGAAGCTCCAGAAGGTAATTTTAAAGTTAATGGTCATCGTTTAAAGCATTATGTTGAAAACTTTCCCATCAGGGAAGACGCCTTCATCTTTGAACCTCCATGAGTCTTCAAGAAAGGTACAAAGAGTCAAGCTAGAGACTCATAAAACAAGCACTCTTGGGAGGCACCCCTAGCTTATCTTTACTTTTCTGTCAAATTTTTACTTCTTAGTTTATTTTTGTTAAGTATGATTATCTCTAACGAAATTTCAGGATTTGCTACTTATCAGACTACAAACTTCAAATTTTTACAAAATCAGAGATAAGTTTTAAAAATGCAAATGCCAGAACTCTGATAACAGAAATCTTTATAAAACATCTTCACACACTATCATCAGATCTCTGTGCATTTGTATTCATCATTTTATGCATTACCTATTTATTTTGTTTGTTTCAGGATGGATAGCTCCAGTGACACCAGAGAGATCATAGCTGAGATACCACCGAGACGTCGCAGAGATCGTAGACGAGGACGTAGAGCACGTAGGACCATGCCCACTATTCGCGAGGAGGACCTTACTGATGTCCCGATCACTCATGAGGAGCCATCCGCTGAGAGACCCCCATCACCTGTTCACCAGTCAGCTCCCATACCCACTCTTGAGTATGGGATTACACTAGCTGACCCGGTTGCAGCCTGGGCCCTCTTTCGGACACTCCACCTTCAGCATGACATCATGTCCACCCTCTGTGTGCATGTAGGGCTTCCGAGGCCTTCTGTCTGTCCGTTCCATCTTGGTCCGGACCCAGGACCGTCTCGCCCGCCCTGGTCATTCTTCCCTCCTGCTGGACCGTTCGGCTGCTGGACCTTCCGCTGCTCCGCCTGCTGCTGTTGAGCCTGCCATGTCATCAGGGAGTGCATCAGCAGAGCCCTCACTTACTGAGCAGTTGATGGCTATGTTAGATGTCTTTAGCCCACCTCACGCTCATGCTTCAGCTGGCATTGATGAGCCGAGCATGGATACGATGGAGGAGCCTACACCATCACCCACCTCAATCCTTGTTGCTGCTATTGCTGACTTTGATCCTGACAGCGATGATCTACTTGATGACTTTTAGTTTATTTAGTTTATTTTATTAATCTTATTTAAGTACTTAGATTTTTTATAACTCTTTGTTATTTTCAAGATATGACGTTGTGTTGATGTTTATTGCAGAACTTAGCTTTTAGTGGAATGGATGATCTTACACGAGACTGGTCCTTCAATCCAGCAAATCACACGCACCATTTCTACACTAATCTGGTCCTGTCCAGTAAACAGAATGGGGAGTACTTTAAACCTTTCTCTGTTTTTGATGATTCTATGTTTACTTAAGTTTATGTGTTATAATCTGTGCCACATCCTAACTTATCACTAAGTGTGGGATTCCTGCCCAATTCAACACTTAGGAAACATTTTCTTACATGAAACTCTAAGTCTGGGATTGTAGTCGTAAAATCTCAACTCAAGAGAACATTAGGGACAATGTTCCTCTAAGTGTGGGATGGTAGGTATGGAATACCTTGGATAAACGATTTTTATGTCTACATGGCATATCTCAGAAAATGTTCCGTAAAATTTTTTAAATTTTTCAAAAATATTTTTCAATAAAACCAAAATATGAGCTAAATCTTGCGATTAGCTCTATATTTTTGAGTTTTGGTATGCCTGAAAGAAATCATTTTCAAAATATGAGGAAAATATTTAAAAAACTTAAGGAAATTAAGGTAGAAATTTCCTAAGCAAGAAACGACAATCTAAGAGGGGCATCGCATGACTAGGCACATACAACCCAAATTTGCAGTGAGGTTTTGAGCCTTAAAAGCATTCATTTTTAATGCTACATTGTTCATTTATTGTGTGTGCCGATGCATGTATCTCTGAATTAGAACTTGCTCTTGACATACGCTTCGAGACCACATTGGTGTGTACCGTACGCGGTATAGGCGCAATTAGATGACCTTTCATTCCTTAGGATTTGAACCCCTTTTTAGCCTTCTCTTTCAAGCCCAAAACCCTTCCGATACTCATTTTTAGTATCGATGATCCGCCTAAAAAACCCTGTTGAGCTTAAACCTTTTCAATTCTTCAAAACCCTAATCACAAACCGACTTTCCCAAATTCCCAAAATCTTATCTTAGAATTTCTGAGATTATGAAAAACATCTTGAAGAATATCCAACTCGATTATCCTACTCGTTCGTGTTCTCCAAAAAGAATCAAACCTCTCTGAAAGTGCGGGAAAATTAGCACACAAGAGAGACAAGAAAACAACGGTGCGGGAAAATTAGCACCCGAAGAAAAGATTCGAATTGATCAAGATAAGAGAAAGGATTTCTGAAGGAGAAAAAGAAAAGAAATTATCCTCGAAAGTTCTCTGAAAAAGAAATTTTGAAAAAGAAAAGAAAATAAAAAGCAGAAAAATAAAGAAAAGAAAAAGAAAATAAAGCTCAAAAGGCTTCAAAGTATCAACCATTAAAGGGAGATCCGATAGAAGACGAGTAGCTACTTCATCCGTTCTACAAATAAGTTCTTCATGATTCTTGGAAAGCCTAATATAAGCAACACCCTTACAAACCAAAAAAATTCCTTATCCATACCCCTTAACCCTCACAAAACATTACAACCCCCGAATGTCTTGGGATAATTAGCGCCGTTCTCACCTAAGTGGTGGAGATCCGATTCTCGATCAAGCCTATGACGATGAGTACTGCATGACTGGCTTTATGAGCGATTTCGTTTGAACTAGATTGATAGGAAACCCGATACACTATTGAGTGAATTGAGTGACCACCTTATGTGAGATCGCCTAGTCATGTATACTCCAAGATCACGAGAGTTGGAATTATGCCTATGAGGTTTTTGTTTGATTCTTTTGTTAAGTCAAATGTTGGTTAGTGGTTATGTCCTTGTTATGTAGTCTTTATCGCCTATCTAATGGGCTGAGATGTGAGATTCACTCACATCCTATGTACTTATTGGTTTTTTGGAGTAATATATTTACCGGGTATTTACCCTTTACCCAAAAAAAAAAAAAACACCATATTTAAATTCTAAAAATCATCAAATTCAACTAATAACCATCTATAGCTTCTCCACCACTTTGGTTACACTTGGTTTGATCTTTAATTAACCAAACCAAAACCACACTTTCCATAATCAATAATAACTCAATGTCTAGTTTTCAAACTTTCTACTTTGATTCTTGTTTTATCATCATTTTCACACTCTACTAACTCTATTAGTTACATTTTTTGTTGATTAACATGAATTCACAAATTTTGACAAAAACCATGAAATCAATCAAGAACACAAATTGTGATTCCATCACTTTCACCATGTATTATGTTTATCAACAATCATAACAACACTAATTAACACCAACTTAATCAACTTCGAACCCTAAATTCGGATTAAAAGCACTAATTAAACAAGACCCATCAAAACCCAAGTTCTAGGTTAGATGGGTGAAGAAATTAACTTACTTAGGGTTAGGATTGATGAAGGAGATGATGAATCTAACTCTTAAAGGCTTGAATTGGAAGATTAGAAGTTGAAGGCTTGAATTACTCCTGCGTTTTTGGTTCTTCACAAATTGAGTTCTGGAACTTTTTAGAAGTGAGTTAGATAAGAATAGAGCTGTACACGTATGTTTGTTTCATTCATTTAATTCCCTTTAGTTCCTATTGTCTGGAACCTAGAAACCATTTACGATTTATAGTATTTTACATCACTTAAAATATTAATACTTTAAAATAATTATATTTTCGTGTACTAAAATAATACCTCGAAATTTGAAGTGTTACAAATCTCCTGCACTTATTTTGTTCGTTCCCTCACTAACCACTCTTGGTGCACCGAAGGATAGTACACCATCATCCACTCCTCGGGTTCCCAAGTAAACTCAGAACCCTTTCTGTGCCGCCATTGCAATTTAACAATAGAAACCGTTTTATTTCTAAGTTGTTTATCTTTTTGATCAAGAATCTTGACTGGTTCTTCCACATAGCTTAGCTTCTCATTAATTTGGATTTAAGGAAGTGGTACATAAGAAGCTTCATCAACAAGACATTTCCGAAGCTGAGACACGTGAAATGTGTCATGAATACCACCAAGCTCATCCGATAATTGCAACCGATAAGCAACTCTTCCGACTCTGTCAAGAATTTCAAACGGTCCAACGTATCTTGGACTTAGCTTCCCTCTTTTTCGAAAACGAATAATACCTTTTCAAGGCGAAAATTTAAGCATCACCTTATTGCCTACTTGAAATTCTATCGGTCTACTTCGTTTATCAGCATACGATTTTTGTCCGTCTTGAACCATTTTCAACCTTTCGCGAATTTGGTCAATCTTTTCAGCGGTTAACTGGACCACATCAGTACTTCCAATTTCTCTCTGACCAACTTCTCCCCAACTAATGGGAGTGCGACATTTTCTACCATAGAGCATTTCATATGGTGGCATTTTGATGGAAGAATGATAGCTATTGTTATACGAAAATTCCACCAATGGAAGATGAGTGTCCCAATTGCCACCGAAATCAATAGCACATACTCTGAGCATATTTTCCAGAGTTTGAATATCGTTCACTTTGCCCATCTGTTTGAGGATGAAAAGCCGTGCTTATACGTAATTGAGTACCCATATCCTCTTGGAATTTCTTCCAAAATCAAGAGGTGAATCGTGTATCTCTATCGGAGACTATAGAAACTTGTAACACCCTCGTTTCGATAATGAAACGGGAGGTCACATTTATTGTTAAATAATAAAAGTACTAATAAATTGTTTTGATGATAAAAGAAACCGTAATTGTCGTCTATTGAATGATAATGTAAATAAAAGTCCAACTAAAGTAATGGTAGTCTCTAAGGCAAGTCCAAGTCTTGAAGCTCTCGCACTCGTCCCATATAACCCGGAGTACCTGCCGCAGGAAAAGAAAATGCGGCTGAGCTAATTGCTCAGTGCGCGGATGTAGATAGAAATGAACAGTAACAGTTTTAACATTTTAAAATGAGAATGAAATGAAATAAATAATTTGATTTTGAAAAATTCACCCTTCGAGTAACACCACCCTTACACCAGAGTAAACAAATGAAATAAAGGCTGAGGCAACGAGGGGTTGGGTTATTTATACCGAGTACCCTACAAACAAAATTTCTGTCACACCCCCTATTTTATGATTTGCGGAAGCGATGATTTGGGTGTGACTAATCAAATATCAAAACACCAAGATTACAACAAACGACTCTACATGAGACGTTTTGAAAATACATAACATTTCAAAAGTAATACAAGTTTTAGTTCATAAGTTTACAATATCAATGAGTTCGCAAAATGATTTCTGAAGATTTTAATACATAACAGTTATCAAAATATAATGCAAGAAAATCTTCATATGTTTGTAAGCATGCGACTCGTACTAGCTTAGGATATCATGTGGGCCATCCTTACTGAACAACCCTACTGTTGCTGTGTACCTGAGAATGCAACACTAAAAGGTCAGCTATAAAGCTGGTGAATCTCACAGGTTTTCAAATAAACATTGATGTGATCAACATGATTATCCGACGATTTTATAACCAAACAATGAGTAAACAATGTAAACCGAACAGTGTTGTGTAATGTAATCGAACAATGATGAACCAATTAGGTTCCCGAACAATGAGTTAACCATTAAGGTTACCGAACAATGATTGGCCGACACTGATATTGCACTGAGCTATGATTCAAAGCATAACCCGATCTTTGCCTCCCGTTTTGGTGATACACCCGTAACAATTACTAAAGTGCCCGTTTTTAACTTGGTTGTAGCTAGCAACCCGGACGGGGACGTCACTCCCATGATAGTACTATCCTTTAGTAATTGCGCCTTATTAAGTTAATGAATCATACACTGTTGAGGACGTTTACCGAATTAAAACACTCGTGCATATACCGTACAATGAAAATCATGACTAACAATGATAACCGAACAATGTAACCAATGTGATTAACCGAATTAAATAACCATGCAGATAACTTGAGTTAATACTAAATTAACTAACCGAATAACAGTGATCACGAAAATAATTTGTGTTGCATCTCCCCCAATTATTAAAACATGTAAACATTGAAAATGGGGCCGTGAGACTCACCTGAGAGTGCTAGCGTTCCTAAACGCGCGTGATGTTCCAATATAACCTCCTAGTACCCTAAACACGTAAGTTCATATAAGTGATAGGATAATTTTAATAAACCATTCTTATTAATGTTTTTTTTTTATTATTATTATTATTTCAATTATGCTCGAAGCATGACATTTGTATTTATGTTTAATATGTAATCCCATTAGTAACATTTTAAAATAATAATTCCCAATTATTATTACATACTTTGATTGATTGCATAAATTTGAAAACATAAATATTTCGTTTATATATCGTCTCGTATATAATAACCGGTTTTAAGTTTGCGTTTTTGAGGTTTCATTTTACCCATTGGGCTTTGGCCCAATAATCAATCCAAGTAGTTTGGCCCAATAACAAGGCCCATTAGGTGTGGCCCAAATACGTTAACAAATTAATTTGGCCCATTAACAAAATTCAACCTTTGGCCCAACTGATATTCTTTAGTTTTACCTCAAATATAATCTAATAGTTTTGGCCCGTTTAGAAATGTGACTCATTTGGCTCGATTATCATTTAAACTATTCGGCCCAAAATAAAACTCACCCGATCCGACCCATTTGTTTAAAGTTCTATCAAAAAGTTTTAATGTTCAGTATTTATCGTTTGAGGCTCGTTTATATCGACTTCGTCAAACGTGCTCGGTTTGACCCGAAATTTTTACACGTCACTTAAATATGTTAATTGAGCTCGGAAAAATTGTCGTTTCGTTTTATATTTAACCAAATGTGTCGTTATTAAAATGTACTAAAAACAGTCCACAAACTCATTTTTACCAGATTTTTCGAGTTCTTTCTAGCTCGTTCTCGGGGGTCAAAACATGTCGAACAAGTCCGAAATTTTTACACGATGTTCCCACATATATCACCTACTTCCAGTATTATTTTCATGATTTTAGACATCCACAATATTTTTAAAAAAAATCGTGATAATGTCTGCCTGAAACTCGTTTTTCATAGTTAAGTTTTACGAATTAGTTACTAGATCATAATCTATGCATTTTCAAGCGAAACGTTCTACACGAAAGTTGTTCCTAACATAAATACGAAGATTTTCCAAGTGGTCTCATGCCTTAATTCAATACACACGATTTTATATGATATTTCTAGCGTGACATCAGAATCTGTCCCGAAAACTGTTTTAATACAAGTTATGTTTTCTTAGTTTTTGGTTATGTTTTTGTGTATGATCTTTCAAGCAATGAACAAATAACATATTTATAAGTAAGAATCATGAAACACGGGTGAATAAAAAGTGGTCCTTACTATGCTTTTAAGAAGAAGGAAGAAGATGGTGATGATGATGACGATCCTAGCTTGTTTCTTTGTTTCTCCTTGCAAACCCTTGATGATGATGATAGAATTTGAAGATTTTTGTGACTGATTTTTGGGGAGTTTTGGGCTGGAGAAAACGAGAGAGAGAAAGACAAGAGAAGAGAGGAAAAGAGTGATGGTTGAATGTGTGTTCAAATGACCAAAGAAAATTGAAGATATGATTTAATGAGGCATGGCCTCATGTGGTCGATCTTTTTGCTAGTCAAAGAGATATGGCCACTTAAATCTTTGTCCCCCAATTTAATTAATAAACTCTAGATATTTTGTTCGTTAACCGGTTGATTGCGTTTAATTGTTAAACGTTAGTTTGTTAATGTTAAATCGCGATAACTATTTCGAAGTATTAATCTAATACTAAATATTAAGTTTCAAAAATATTATTTTTGATTATTTTGGTTGACGGGTTCGTTTCAATTATTTTGTCGCATTTGTTACGTTTATTATAAAACGTATAATCATTTAATGTTTTATCGTTGTGCAATAATGTTTAGCATCATATTTCAAAGTAAATATCTACTATAAAAATAGTTTTGTGATATTTATATTTTTGTATCACTAACGTACATATTTGTTTTATCACGTACCAAGTACGAGTGATTAAGGTTTAAATTGGCCGCTAATTTTGGCCCTTTTTAACCGGGTGTCACATTCTCCCCTTGTTAGGAGAATTTCGTCCCGAAATTCAATTGAAATCTATGTTCACGTGTTACTAAGGCCAACTAAGTGATATGTCTAATACTAAGACATCCGAGTCCTCTCCCCTTGTTAGGCTTAAGCCTACCGTTTACTTAAGAAATGAAGAGGTCCGAATTCTACCCGACCGTTATGTCTACTTGACCGGGTCGTCCCGTATTAGCAAGTGTTACTTTGTTTTGGATGACCAATCCACCGAATTCAGTGAGTCTTACTGTGTTCATACAGTTTGTAATAGTTAGTAGGATCGTTGCGTAAACTAGACTCTATTAGTCTCCCATAGAAACTAAATTTAGCATACATTAGTTTTACGTGGAATGTTACCCAGTGTATAAAAGTTGACCGATATGTTTTCCGGTATACACACCGTAGGATATGTTATTCCTATACATATGTAAGCTAAACTTCATCTCATAAAGAAACTATAGAACTAACTTGTCGTTTTTCCCTAACTCTATTGTGCACTTAGAATCTAGGGAAAACATAAAAGATATCAAGCAGCGAGTAATATCTATCCATGTAAACAGTGTAAAAGCATTCAGGTCATTAATAAGTGACCATACCCGTGTTGAGCAAGTCAATGAGTCTCGGGTTCTGGTCGTCTTCCCTAGTTCTGAGTACGTAGGCTCTTCCTCGAGCAGGGTTGATGTTTTTGTCCTTCAGCTTTGGACAGTCATTCCTGTAGTGCCCTACAGTTCCACACTCGAAACAGGCTTTCGCTCGGCAATCCTTAGCAGAATGACCATAACGCTGACACTTGTCACAGGGGGTGCCACAAGGTCCGTCATGGTGGCGTTTACACTTTGAGCAGTAGGGTTTGGTTCCAGTGTACTCTTTCTTGTTTTCAGACCCAGAGGTGTTGGCCTTGATGCTTGCAGGCTTTTTGATAGCCGGACCTTGATTGTCAGGGTTTCCCTCAGGTTTTCTCTTGTTATCACCGGAGTGATTTCCAGTACTTTTGACAACAGATGTTCCTTGGCGAACAATCTGTGCCATCAACTTATGTGCCATACGCACAGTGCCATGAAAAGTAGAAGAGTTGGACGAAGTCACCATCCCTTGAATTTGCGGAGGGAGCCCCCAGATATAGCGTTCGATACGCTTGGATTCCTCACTAACCATAGACGGACACAGGTGTGCTAGTTGGTTAAACCTAGAGGTGTAGCCGGCAATGTCATTGCCTTGGGTAGTGAGTTGCCAAAATTCGGCCTCTAGTTGTTGAATCTCATCCCGGGGACAATACTCATCTCTGAGCATTTTCTTCAGTTCATCCCAAGGGGTTTCCAAAGCAATGTCTTGACCCACAGAGTCAGCATAAGTATTCCACCATGTGAGAGCATCGTCCATAAAGGTGTAGGTGGAGAACTTGACCTTTGAGTTCTCTGGGCAGTTACAGATACGAAAGACTGATTCAGTCTTTTCCAGCCATCGTAACAAGCCAATAGCACCTTCCGTGCCTTTAAAGTTTAGAGGGTGGCAGCTAAGGAAATCCTTGTATGTGCAAGGTTTCACAAGATTGGAGTTTGGTGGTGTTTCAGAACTTTCAGATCGACGTTGCCCAGCAATTAATGCATCGGCAACCAGTTTGTCAACTTGAGCTTGAGTGTAGGTTCGTCTCGGCGGCATGATTCTTGCAAAAGCAAAGAGAAAATAGGTAAGTTGTCGGTACCAAATCATGACATATCACATATGTATCTATATTTATGTTGTAATATACGACAACACAAGTAAAAATCATGATTCGGTAGACAACAGGGTTGGATGTAGGCTGAGAGTTTTCAAATGTTTTCAGGATATGGTTTACAAGTAATATGGTGAATTTGTGAATCGTGATTCGAGGTTTGTTTGGATAAAAGTGAAATTATGAACAGTATGGGCGAAATAAGGCTTGGTTTGTGAAAACCTAACAAGTTTCCTAGTGATTACCGAACGGTACAGTGGAGTGTGTTGCAAGATGTTATAGGCGTATAATTAGGTTGGTGATAGTAATCGAAACCAAAGTCCCGATCTTCATATCTAAGGACGTTGGAGTAGTTATGTTTGTCAGTTACAGTGATGTAGGTGGTAACAAAAGTATCGTCAGATAAGACCTATTCATATACATTCAATATATAATAGCATGGAGCGTAGGATATATTCGAGGCCTATGTATGTATAAATCCCTATATCTCATAATAGCCTAATCATATATGTATATATCATATATGCGTACATATATCCACCTAGTTGTGTCTAGCACAAAACAATTATGAGTCCCGGTTCTCTCGTAATCAGAGTCTACTAATGCATTCCTTTTCAATATAACCCCTTTCAGATCTTACATCATCTTTATTTAATTGTACATAGTTAGCTACGCTATGTTAAATTAAATTTGTATGATGTAATCCCTGAATCAGTCATACCTAATGAGGAATACTGCCTAACGGTCATAGTCTAGGCCCACTACATGCAACCTAGTTCACTATAACCTTAGGCTCTGATACCAATCTGTCACACCCCCTATTTTATGATTTGCGGAAGCGATGATTTGGGTGTGACTAATCAAATATCAAAACACCAAGATTACAACAAACGACTCTACATGAGACGTTTTGAAAATACATAACATTTCAAAAGTAATACAAGTTTTAGTTCATAAGTTTACAATATCAATGAGTTCGCAAAATGATTTCTGAAGATTTTAATACATAACAGTTATCAAAATATAATGCAAGAAAATCTTCATATGTTTGTAAGCATGCGACTCGTACTAGCTTAGGATATCCTGTGGGCCATCCTTACTGAACAACCCTACTGTTGCTGTGTACCTGAGAATGCAACACTAAAAGGTCAGCTATAAAGCTGGTGAATCTCACAGGTTTTCAAATAAACATTGATGTGATCAACATGATTATCCGACGATTTTATAACCAAACAATGAGTAAACAATGTAAACCGAACAGTGTTGTGTAATGTAATCGAACAATGATGAACCAATTAGGTTCCCGAACAATGAGTTAACCATTAAGGTTACCGAACAATGATTGGCCGACACTGATATTGCACTGAGCTATGATTCAAAGCATAACCCGATCTTTGCCTCCCGTTTTGGTGATACACCCGTAACAATTACTAAAGTGCCCGTTTTTAACTTGGTTGTAGCTAGCAACCCGGACGGGGACGTCACTCCCATGATAGTACTATCCTTTAGTAATTGCGCCTTATTAAGTTAATGAATCATACACTGTTGAGGACGTTTACCGAATTAAAACACTCGTGCATATACCGTACAATGAAAATCATGACTAACAATGATAACCGAACAATGTAACCAATGTGATTAACCGAATTAAATAACCATGCAGATAACTTGAGTTAATACTAAATTAACTAACCGAATAACAGTGATCACGAAAATAATTTGTGTTGCATCTCCCCCAATTATTAAAACATGTAAACATTGAAAATGGGGCCGTGAGACTCACCTGAGAGTGCTAGCGTTCCTAAACGCGCGTGATGTTCCAATATAACCTCCTAGTACCCTAAACACGTAAGTTCATATAAGTGATAGGATAATTTTAATAAACCATTCTTATTAATGTTTTTTTTTTATTATTATTATTATTTCAATTATGCTCGAAGCATGACATTTGTATTTATGTTTAATATGTAATCCCATTAGTAACATTTTAAAATAATAATTCCCAATTATTATTACATACTTTGATTGATTGCATAAATTTGAAAACATAAATATTTCGTTTATATATCGTCTCGTATATAATAACCGGTTTTAAGTTTGCGTTTTTGAGGTTTCATTTTACCCATTGGGCTTTGGCCCAATAATCAATCCAAGTAGTTTGGCCCAATAACAAGGCCCATTAGGTGTGGCCCAAATACGTTAACAAATTAATTTGGCCCATTAACAAAATTCAACCTTTGACCCAACTGATATTCTTTAGTTTTACCTCAAATATAATCTAATAGTTTTGGCCCGTTTAGAAATGTGACTCATTTGGCTCGATTATCATTTAAACTATTCGGCCCAAAATAAAACTCACCCGATCCGACCCATTTGTTTAAAGTTCTATCAAAAAGTTTTAATGTTCAGTATTTATCGTTTGAGGCTCGTTTATATCGACTTCGTCAAACGTGCTCGGTTTGACCCGAAATTTTTACACGTCACTTAAATATGTTAATTGAGCTCGGAAAAATTGTCGTTTCGTTTTATATTTAACCAAATGTGTCGTTATTAAAATGTACTAAAAACAGTCCACAAACTCATTTTTACCAGATTTTTCGAGTTCTTTCTAGCTCGTTCTCGGGGGTCAAAACATGTCGAACAAGTCCGAAATTTTTACACGATGTTCCCACATATATCACCTACTTCCAGTATTATTTTCATGATTTTAGACATCCACAATATTTTTAAAAAAAATCGTGATAATGTCTGCCTGAAACTCGTTTTTCATAGTTAAGTTTTACGAATTAGTTACTAGATCATAATCTATGCATTTTCAAGCGAAACGTTCTACACGAAAGTTGTTCCTAACATAAATACGAAGATTTTCCAAGTGGTCTCATGCCTTAATTCAATACACACGATTTTATATGATATTTCTAGCGTGACATCAGAATCTGTCCCGAAAACTGTTTTAATACAAGTTATGTTTTCTTAGTTTTTGGTTATGTTTTTGTGTATGATCTTTCAAGCAATGAACAAATAACATATTTATAAGTAAGAATCATGAAACACGGGTGAATAAAAAGTGGTCCTTACTATGCTTTTAAGAAGAAGGAAGAAGATGGTGATGATGATGACGATCCTAGCTTGTTTCTTTGTTTCTCCTTGCAAACCCTTGATGATGATGATAGAATTTGAAGATTTTTGTGACTGATTTTTGGGGAGTTTTGGGCTGGAGAAAACGAGAGAGAGAAAGACAAGAGAAGAGAGGAAAAGAGTGATGGTTGAATGTGTGTTCAAATGACCAAAGAAAATTGAAGATATGATTTAATGAGGCATGGCCTCATGTGGTCGATCTTTTTGCTAGTCAAAGAGATATGGCCACTTAAATCTTTGTCCCCCAATTTAATTAATAAACTCTAGATATTTTGTTCGTTAACCGGTTGATTGCGTTTAATTGTTAAACGTTAGTTTGTTAATGTTAAATCGCGATAACTATTTCGAAGTATTAATCTAATACTAAATATTAAGTTTCAAAAATATTATTTTTGATTATTTTGGTTGACGGGTTCGTTTCAATTATTTTGTCGCATTTGTTACGTTTATTATAAAACGTATAATCATTTAATGTTTTATCGTTGTGCAATAATGTTTAGCATCATATTTCAAAGTAAATATCTACTATAAAAATAGTTTTGTGATATTTATATTTTTGTATCACTAACGTACATATTTGTTTTATCACGTACCAAGTACGAGTGATTAAGGTTTAAATTGGCCGCTAATTTTGGCCCTTTTTAACCGGGTGTCACAATTTCCACTGCACGACATCGGTGCCAAATATCATATCTCACAATGTATCATATCAAATCATATTCGCAATCACACACTGGTCGCGACTCCATGTGTATCCCCTAATCGGAAGGTGTGTATGGCACTACACCACGTGACCGCTCTACACAAAGCATATCATATCACAACATAGCCTAGGATGCATCCATACGCCTCCCAAATAATCCAAAAGCTCTCCCGTGAGCACAAATCAATAGCTCTCCCACGAGCATAATATAATCACGTAAATCACATAATATTAACAAAGGGGAGACGCCGTGGACTAATCCCACTGCTACGGATAGTGCGACGTCATCGGTGCCACCATGACGCCCCTGTGGTACCTCCACAGGTAGTTGACTCGGTATACCTATCTCCTGTCTACAAAATCTAGGGTTCTATGGTTGCACAGTGGACATATAAACCAACCACATACCAGAGTATGTCCACCATGCATATGGAACCTAAATCAAATGAATCAGAAATAGCTCGCAACAATGAATTCCCCAAGTTTTCCAAAATCATATTTCACGCAAGTTTTCTCAAAAGTGTTCACAACTTATCAAATCTCAAATTACAGTTTAGCTCAAAACAATTTAGCTCAAATAGGGGAATCATATCAGACGGGTATATCAAGATATCAAATGAACCACAAGGATAACAAAGGAACGCAAGGATATCAACAAAGCATATCAAGATAACGCTGAAGAAGAGTACGGACATCCGTACCTGAATAAGTGACTAAATATCTCAAGATCGAAACAATGCTCCACAATCTCAACAAAGTCTACACAAAATAATTTAAAACCGAATTAACTCTCGTTCTCTCAATATCCCAAGTCCACCTTATTAATTATTATTATTATTCAGTACTTGCATCCTTGTTTATAAGTTCTCTCGAGTCTGATTATATATATTAATAAAATGCAGTATTAAATACATATCCATCATCTTTTAAAGTTTATATTCGTACGTATCTCAAGTTTATAATTTACATAGTGAATTTGTAATTTTCTAACACCCTAGGATCTGTTTTGAGACAATGTAGATTATGTGGGCATAAATGTAAGTTCAGAAAGTTTATTGATTATTTTTGTCAAAGTACATAAGATTAAGGGGGTTAACTAAAAAATTATACAAATAATCCCACATGGTCTTCATCCACTTCGTACGTACATACAGAATCAATTTCTATTTTTTTTTTTTAAAGTAATCCTCTCAATTTGCTACGATTGTCTCTATTGATTATATAAAATTAAGTCTAACATGATATAGTGCATTACAAGGATTTTCTAGGTTCCGATTCGTTGATTAAATTTATGTTTTGAGTCCCGAAACTTTCTGTTGTAGCCACAGAAACGACGAGTTAACGGTTGGTTTCGAGTCATTTTAATCATAGATATAAGCAAGCAAAAGACATAAATTAATACAACATCGATGTATGGGTTGGGTTCATGTATTACCTTCTAAGATCGAAATCGAGTTTGAATCATAGAAACGTCCGTCGTCTCCCTCATGGCTTCACTCTCTGTTTTCCTCCTAATAGCTTTCTTTGTGAAAGTATATGTGTATTTGGGGATGTATGATTAATATGGAATGAAGAAATCAGTAAGTCGATAATCATTACCTTTTAAAACGCGATTTGCAGTTATCATATATTTGACCTTGCTAACATAATTATAGCGGATCATGTTTAGACCAAGTTATCAAGTAAACGGTTTTACTTCCATAAAACTATATCATCATTATTTTCCAAAACATTTATTTGCTAGACTATAATTAAAGATTAGGTCCGTTTACATACTTAGAATAATAATTGTATTTATTTTTATTGTTGTTTAATACTCATTATAACAATTACATGTTGTACTATTTTTGTTAGCACTCAACTAAATATAAAAAATAAATATATTACGGGTTATTATAAAACTGGTACTCCATGTCTAGCAACGACTTCTTTAACATAGATATCGGCTAACACTTCAGAAGATGAAGTTTCCTGAATGGGCAAGAAAATAGCACTTTTTGTCAAACGATCCACAATCACCCAAATAGCATCGTGTTGTCGAGGAGTTCTCGGCAACTTAGTAACTAAATCCATGGTGATGTGTTCCCACTTCCATAACGGTATCTCCAAGGGTTGGAGTTTCATGTATGGTTGTTGGTGCTCAGCTTTAACTTGTAGACAAGTAAGACAATTCTGAACATGTTTAACGATGTCACGCTTCATGCCAGGCCACCAATAATCATGTTTTAAATCACGATTCATCTTGGTAGCACCTGGATGAATGGAATATCTTGATTTGTGAGCCTCGTCTAACAACAATTTCTTAACATCACTCGTCCTTGGTATCCAAATCCTACCATAACGAGTTTTCAAAGCTTTGGAATCATCAGCTAAATCGGCAAGTTGACCCATTAAACGTTGTTTAGTCGGGTCATTAGAAGATAATGCTTCAACCTGTGCAGCTTTAATAGAATCAAACAATTGAGGAGACACGATCATGCTAAGAGATTTTACATTAAGCACATAGTGAGTAGCCTTTCGGCTAAGAGCATCAGCAACAACATTTTTTTTTTTTTGGGTAAAGGGTTTATACCCGGTAAATATATTACGCCAAAAATCAATGAAGTACAATTGACATGGGTGAATCCCATGTCCTCAGCCCGTTACATAGGCGATTTGACTCTACATATGTAACAAAGCAAACTAACTGCTAAACGCAGCACAACTACACTGCTAACCACAGTAAATGACCAACAACTAAATCTGCTAAACGCAAAATAACAACAATTACATTTAAACAAACAAATCTAAATGTAAACAACTAGGTTCATAGAACCACAACCACAGTGATCGTCTCAGTCTTCAAAAAACTTTGATGCTTGACCTATGAGATGAAACAACAACATCCAAGCTTCAAATGCAGAACCCACAGTATAACGAGTTAACTTGCCCTACCAACACGTCAACGACCATTGGCAAAAGGTCCAAGCCAACCCCACTAGTTTGGATGAACCTGCCCTACCAAATCCGGCAATGGCAAAAGGTCCAGATACACACCCCACGCCACATCCGCCAAACACGATGACCTAGTAGCAATAACCATCTAGCGGAACCGTAACCGGATCCACACTATCACGCGGACAATACCCAGTTGAAACCGGAAACAACCAGGCAATCAAAACATCCAAACGAAATATGCATGAACTCAAAAATCCATGCAAACCCTATGCCCGTCCAACCATTGCTGGGTAAATTCAGTCCAAAGAACCATCCACCCATGATCGGACAAACTAGCAACCAAGAATGTGTAAACCCAAACCACGGCTTCACAAATCCCCTATCCACACCACCCATGACCCAAGTCGCATCATCCCCCCTCACGAAGGCATAACCATCAATGGAGGTTAATATGAACACATCAAGAGACACGTACAATTAACACAAACGCTCCATTGATTTACATAGATCGGCCAAAAGAAAAGGACGATCATACTCCCAGTACCACGTTCTCTCTCCCTAAACCCATCAAAAAATAACCCTAGCTAATCTGATCAAATAGTAGCATAAACCAGCAACAAAAAACCGTCTAAGAACGTCCAGATATGTCCTTAGATTACTTGTAATCTGCTTTCCCTACCCGACCACACAATCATAGGTGCAGCCAGAATCAAAAACACTTAAGCGTGTTGCCCAAATAAAGAATATGAAATAGGGTTTAAACCCTGAAATTGGATGTTACAATCAGCAAGAAAAACACGCACCCCAATCAAGAATCGAATATTACCAAGAGTAAAGTAATCGTTTAAATATGGTAATCGATCTGAAAGAAACTTGGTGCCCAAGCTAAAGGAACGAATCAGGATTAAAAACCCTAAATCGGCAAGAAGTGCAGCCCAAACAAAGGACACCAATCAAATAACCTGTATAAATCTTTTAAGCTATGGCGGATATGAGATGATAGCGATCTGTTCCTTGCAACCCAGATCAAGCAAAACGAATAAACCCTAATTCGATAGAACCACAAAATCAAAAAATCAGCTAACAAAACCCCAAAAAGATTGCTAATAAACTCGTTCAAGGAGTTAAGACCACAAGGAATTAATTGATGAATAATTTAATCAGCAAATCAGATTAGATTCTTGAAAGGATTTCATGAAAAAGGGCCTACGAATTAGGGTTTTGAGGAGGGACAGAAATCGCCCACCTCTGAGAGAGAAAACGGGATTATCAGCAACGACATTAGCTTTACCAGGGTGGTAAAGTATGTCACAATCATAATCTTTTACTAAATCCAACAATCTTCTCTGTCGGTTATTCAAGTCTCGTTGATCGAAGAAATATTTGAGACTTTTGTGGTCGGTGTAAATGGTAGAATTAACACCATAGAGATAATGTCTCTAGATTTTTAATGCAAAGACCACCGCTGCAAGCTCGAGGTCATGTGTAGGATAGTTTTGCTCATGCGGTTTTAATTGACGTGAAGCATAAGTGATAACTTTCCCATGTTGCATCGTAACACAACCCAGACCAAGCTTAGTTGCATCACAATAAACAACCATATCCTTAGTACCCTTAGGTAGAACAAGGATATGTGCTTATACTGAGCTTTTTTATTTAATAATTGAAACACTTTAGATTGCTCTTCACTCAATTTCCAAGGAACATTCTTTCGAGTCAACAAAGTCAATGGAGTAGCAATTTTAGAAAAGTCTTGAATAAATCGACGATAATATCTAGCAAGACCTAGAAAACTTCTTACTTCAGTGGAACTCGAAGGTGGGTCCCACTTCATCACTGCAGCAACTTTTGAGGGATCGACTTGAATACCGTGAACATTGATCACGTGTCCAAGGAACTGGACTTCGCGTAAACAAAATTCACATTTAGAAAACTCAGCATATAGCTTTTCACATCGAAGCATCTCCAGAACTTGCCTAAATTCAACCCTTCAAACCCTTGTTATTTCTCTCTAAACTTGGCGATTTTAAAACCCCTTGAAACTTCATTCGTATTTTTTATCGAACCTTCGAATCTGTCATTAAAACTGATATTATTAATTGCTTCATATTGATTCATTGAGTTTTTCATTGTTTTCGATTTGATTCAATCGATTAAATTATGTTTTATTGCGTAGTTTTCGAGTTGATGAATTATTCGATTTATGGATTTCTAAATCGCAAGTTTGATTAGCCTGTTCTGAATTATTTTAATTGCTTTTTCATTGTGCACCGACTTGTTCTTTTTCGATTCATTTAATAACCGACATTGGGATTGATTTAATTGTAGCCGACATGGTGATATGCTTTGCCGACATTCATTAGGCTTGGATTGCTATTACTTTTTTTTTCAATAGATTTGGTATTGATTGTGTGATTAAATATTGGAGGACCTGAATTCTGTGATCGCATATTATTAATTTTGGTCAAGTAGGTTTTGGGTTTTTGGTTGTATATGCATACGATTTGATCAGATTTGTTTTATTAGATTGCATATCCTTGATCGATTTTTTGATTGTGGAGTGTGATAGTGTTGGCCGATTGTGCTTGCTACTTGTTTGTGTTTAAGCTGGTTGATTGTTTTAAGGAATTTTTGGTTTTGAGGGTCGTTTGTGATAGTTGATTTTCTAATGACGGGGGTAAAGAGAGATGGAATACCGAATGCACCTAAAGTCAGCCTTGGTTCTAAATCACTTAGAATGGTTGATGGAAAATTAGTGGGACCTGATGGAATTCCTGTTCCGTCTTCCTATCGTGGAGATGAGCAGGAGTCTTGTTCTTGTGATAATACACCACAGAAACAGTCTTATGCTAGTGTTGTTGTATCCGAGGAAGCAAGTAAACAGCCGGCTACTACTGCAAATGTGGCTAATGATGATACTGGTATCAAGAAAGTAAACTTTCGCGTGTTAGAAGTGGAAAAGCCTGCTAATGATACGGCTGATGTTCACATTCCTGTGTCTTCGGTTCTAGAGGCTAATGCTAGATTTGAGAATACATTATATGGGTATTTTCTTGGGAAGAGAGTTGCATTTCCGGTTGTGGAAAATTATGTTAGGAACGTTTGGAAGAAATTCGGCATCACCAAGGTTATGATGAATGCTCAGGGTTTTTTCTTTTTCAAATTACTTCTGCAATTGGTATGGATGGGGTTTTAGAAAATGGTCCATGGTTTATACGGAATATTCCAATTATTCTTAAGAAGTGGTCTTCTACCACTACTTTGTTGAAGGAAGATCTAGTTTCCATTCCAGTATGGGTCAAGCTGCATGGGGTTCCAATAGCTGCGTTTACTGAAGATGGTTTGAGTGATATTGCTACAAAATTGGGTACTCCTCTAATGCTAGATGCTTATACCAGCTCTTGTGTTTTAATTCATGGGGCAGGTTGGATTTTGCTTGTGCTCTAATAGATATCAGAGCTGATCGGGATATTAAGGATTCTTGGGTGATTTCTGTTCCGTTTGTGGAAGGTGTTGGTTATTCTTTACATACGGTTCGTGTGGAATATGAATGGAAACCTCCTCGATGTAATACTTGTAAGGTTTTTGGGCATTCTGGGGATCATTGTCCAAAGCATGTTCCTGTTACTTTGGAGAAACAAGGTGTCATGAATGTTGGGGCTAAGCAAAACGTTGCTAAGGGGGTTGAGGGGAAGAATAAAAAAGATTCTGATGGATTTCAAGCTCCAAGAAAGCCATTTCGTGGTCTTGTGGTTGGTAACCCAAAGAAAGTGGCTGTAGCACCTCCTAAACAGGTGCTTGTTCCTAAAAAGAAGACAAAGGATGATAGTACGACGAAAACATCTAACTCTTTTGAGGCCTTAAACAAAGTGGATATTACAGCTACATCTAGTGAACTTCTGGATGTAAAGAAGGATGATCGTGGGAAGAAAGTTGCATCTCAAGAGGAAAGTACTGACAAGACTAGTTTGTATTCTCGATGGAAGGATGCTTACAATACTGATGCGGACAATCCCTATATGGATGATGAGGAAGATGAAGATGATGTTTTTGATTCTGCAGACAATGAAATGGCGGATTACATGAGTCTTCATGATAGGCATAGTGGAAAAAAGAAATGAGAAGCATGGTTGTCGTTTGATGTCTTTTGTTGAGTCAATTGTTGGTTTGTGGTTTGTGGTTTGTGATTGATGTCTCTGAGTCAAATGTGGTCTATGTTTGATTTATGTTGAGTCAATAGTGGGTAGTGGCTGTATCCTTGTTATGTAGTCTTAATCGCCTATGTAACGGGCTGAGATGTGAGATTCACTTGCATCCTTTGTACTTAAATGCTTTTGGGAATATATTTACCGGGTAAAACTTTTGCCCTTTACCCAACTTTACACTTTTTAATATTGTATTAGACATACTTTCATTTGTTCTATTGAATATATTGAACCTTTAAATATCGACTATTGTACGTAAATTTTCCTTTTTGGGTATGGCCAAAAAAGGAAATTTTCCCATTTTGGTCTTACTCGAAAAGGAAAGTTTACATGCAATAGATGATATTTAAAAGTTCAATACATACAATAGGAGTTTTCAAAGTTCGAATCATTAAACAGTAAAAGGTGTAAAGTTTAATACATAACGAAATAATAAACCCATGTCTATATGTATGTATGTATGGAGTAGATATAATTTTGCTGTGCTTTAATGTATGTACATATTACTCAATCTTATAAATTGTAATAATTGTCTACCTATATAAGTTTATTTATTCTAAAACAATGATTTAATTTCAATATGAATTCTTGTTGCATTATTGACGATTAAATTTGATGATTCATATTATAACTTTTAAATAATTTTTATTTTATAAAATACAACAAATGCACGCAAAAATCTGATCAATATAAGTAATACAAATTAACCAAACGTGTGCTGACTTTTTGTTTTCGTATTATTTATTATAATTCTAATAATTAATAATAAATTGGTTGATGAATATTTAGGAGTTTGTGTTTTAGCATGAAAGTTCTCATACGTATTTTTAAAACTATATTTAATTAATAATCTACCTAATTTAGAGTAAGGTTCAAATGAGTACAACAAATTTTGGTGAGAATAAGGGAACCAATATGAATGAGCCACGTATCACTTTACTCTTTCCTCCAAATTTTTAAAAATTAAATATCTCTCAGACAGTAAGTCAAAAAAATTATAAAAATTGCACCATAAAAATCAACGTTTTATTCACTTCGATTAGAGATGTGACAAGATATACTTTTGACGAACTTTTTTTTTCGGTTTTTTTGTAATACGAAAACAAAAAGTCAGCACACGTTTGGTTAATTAGTATTATACACAAACAAGGAAACCATATTAACTTCAATATTAAAATATATATAAATGGTCTATAAAATAAATTTAAAAATATTTGGGGTGTAGAGTTTCAAAGATATATTAGCAACTCGTCGTTATGAACTCGGCTTTTTATAACACCCCTCATTTTAGATATCCTTATAATATTATAAACACGGAAGCGTAGGAATTTTAACCGTATTTACATATGTACATTCTATTAATTTACACCAACAGTTTACAAGTTTAGGTTACATCAGCGTGAAACTGTTCAAAATACAACATAAGTTGGGGTATTATATAAAACAAACTGGTTTAGTACAAAAATGATCAGAGTAGCTCGCTGTCAAACTGTCCTTGCACCAAAAGCATCCTATTCCTGATACTCATTAAACTACAAAATCTGCAGGAAGTAAAGATGAGGGATTAGCACATAGCTAAGTGAGAGAGTTCAACACCCAACATTCAACTTAGCATAACCATTGACTACAACAATCAACAACAACTTAACAATGAGGATCGGTGGTTCTGGGGATAACCATAATACCCGGGCGGCTCCCCAAGAACTCTTATCCAACCATATCCGTATGGCCATAACGGACGAGACCGATAGCTAGTGGTTATCCTACTCAGATACAGTTCAATACACACAACATATGAAGCATATCCCTGTATCATTCACACGATAACCAACTAACCCAACCAACAGTTCATCAACTTGTCGACCTCATTAGCAACCAATATTCAAAGATCACATATAGCACCTAGTGATACAATCGACAATAACAATTAAACAATTCTATAATCATGTCTACAATTACTCGTTGTAATCAAATGATCACAACTAAATCAAATGGTGAGTTTTGAATCCACTCACCGATACCTTCGTCTTCACAAACTCAGATTCCAGAAGCTACTTTATCTTTTGGATGATCTGAGATTCAACATCAAATATAAGTTAGTAATCATTCGTAATCTCATAACTTATATTTGGAGGTAACATATATCAACACACCCATTTAACATGCATATTAAATTGATAATATACATACTGATTCAAGATACAAGTTTCATAATTGCTACAGCTTAATGCACAAAACAAACAGCTTTTAACCAACAGGGGAATACGTTCGTATTCCTGATAATCCGACCGTATTCCCATGAATACGCACGTATTCACTGGAATACGCCGTATTCCCGACCATTTCCAGCATCAGTTTTGATCAGACCATTTTCTAAGCAATACGGCTAGGGAATACGCCGTATTCCCATGAATACGACCGTATTCCCAGGAATCCGTCCGGATTCCCTTGACCTGCAGACCTGCGCAGAACTTAAAACCACAAAATCCCAGCTACGAATTACACACTTCAAACTCATACAAATCCAGTTGATAATTCTAGTTTAAGCAACGAAATAACTTCAAATAACATCAAGTAACATCATTCAACCTCAACAATCTACCAATTCCTCTAATTTCATAAAACCCATCTAGCTTTTCAACTAATCTTCACTCATAACTCAAGAACTTGAAATTAATCTATATAATCAATCATAATCATCATATATCACAAACAATCATCATTCAACTTAAGGAATCACTCAATTCATCAATTTCCTATTTAACCTAGTTCATGTAAATAGCTCAATTACCTTTCCAAATGAAGAAGATGGTAATAGCAAGAAGATGATGATGATTACTTAAAAACTCACAACTTCAATCCAAACTTCAACTTTGATGATTCCAAATTGATTGAACTAGTTAGGTTTTAGGTTTAAGTTTTCTTGAAATGGAATAAGGAAGAACAAAGATTTGGTAAAGTAACAAATAAAAGAGTCGGCCCATCTTTTTAACCGACTCAACATTGTGGTATTTTATACCCGCTCTAAATCTATTGTCTGGAACCTAACAATCAACTGCGAGAAATTTATTTTATTGTACCGTCAACTTTAATAATTTATAACAAGCAACATTTCATTAACCACAATAAGTCCTGAGACCTATTTCACCAACTTTCACAATTAACAGTTATATCAAATAATTTCTAAAACAATTAAATACTCAATTTAAATAGAAAAATACCAGGCCACTGGAGAGGATGTTACACTTTTACACCTTTTACTATTTATTGATTCGAACTTTGAAAACTTCTATTGTATGTATTAAACTTTACTTCAAGATTGTGTTCAATGGTTAAACCGGCTGCTGCTAGAAGATCTATTCGAAGTATCATTTACAAGTTATTACTTGGAGCTACGTCTTATATCGTTTGGTATGAGAGGAATCTCCGATTATTTAATAACCAAAGGCGATCCAGAGAACAAGTGGTGGCTTCTGTTATAGAGGTTGTTCGTCTAAAAATATTTTCTTATTCTCTCAAGCCTTCTGCTGCTGTCAAGAAGGCTATGGAAGTTTGGAAGATTCCGAGATCCCTCATGCGTGAGGGTTGATTTTCTGTTATGAAGCGTCTGCAGTGGATTATTGCTTGGCTATTGTTGTTAGGCTTAGTCTTTATTCAGGCTATGTTTGGATGTTTTTTTTGGTTGTTATATACTTGGCCTGTCAAGTATATATGCTTAGTCTAGTCTAGTCTAAGCTTTTCACTTGTATTGTAACGTTATATCTTTGAGTAATAACATTTACCGGGGTATCCCCTTTACCCAAAAAAAAAACTAAAAGCTAATTGTTTACACCAAATAAACACAATGCAAGAGCATCAAAATCAAAAGAATTATACCTTTAATAGTTGTTTCTCTTAGGCATTTCATCAAACACATATTGCGCGCTTCGTCAAACACCTCATTTGTCCATAATTCTGAAGTACCTTTCTTTTCACTCTACACAAAACCATCCAATATACTTTTTTTTTTTTTTGGTAAAGGGTTTTCACCTGGCAAATATATTACTCCAAAAGAAACGTTTAAGTACAAAGGATGTGAGTGAGTCTCACACCTCAGCCCATTACATAGGCAAATGACACTACATAACAGACATAACCACTTCCAAACCAAACAGGAACAACAAGCTAGCTACGGCTAATCTCTCTGTATATGGCATACCATATACAAATAAATAACAAAGCTCGAAAAATAAACAAATAATAGATCCAAAACTCCCTAAACACGCGATCAGAACAAACACCAAGCATCCAAGCTTAAACCCGGTTCGGAATCTTCCATCGCTCCAAAGCTCGTATAGCTCGAAACGAGGGTCTGAATTTGAAGGAAACCAATTTTAGACGAATCTCCGAAATAATAGCATCAGCAAGCTCGATACTCGAGCGTCTTCCTTTGGCAAAGAGACGAAAATTCCGCTCCTGCCAAATAAAATAAATCGTAGCAGCCAACAATAAGCGGGCAATCACATGATCTACATTCTTCAACGAAGAAGCTGAGAGAAACAACGGAAGCACATCTGCCAGCTTATCAGAAAGAATTGGAATGTCAGCATAGCTAACAACCCTAAACCACACCTGCGAAGAAAAAACACATTGAAAGAAAAGATGAGAGTGCGAATCAGGACATGATCCACATAAGAATAAGTTGACCGAAGGGCCAACATCCCATTGCCTCATGCGATCTTGGGTCTTCAGATTTCCTTTAAAAACCAGCCACATATTAAAAGCATGCCGAGGGATACACTGAGGAAACCGGATAAGAGAAGCCCACACCACAGCAGAGCTCCGCAACCGAATGGAATCCCATACATTCCGCACCCGAAAATCAGAAAAACTACCATCACTATCACGCCATAAAAGCTTATCAGGCTGTGAGGAAAGAGTGGGAACCAAAATCTGAGAAAAAATAGGATATCTTTGAAGCCGTACATTCGGCCACCTCCAAACAGCACCATCAAGAAGATCAACAACTGAATCAGTAACTGAAAAACCCTGACGCGTAATATCCCGGTGACAAGAAAAAACACGAGCAATAGGACATTGGTCACACCAAGTGTCGTACCAAACAGAAGCAGTCCTCCCATCACCAATTTTATACCAACAAAACGGACGAATCGGATCCCGAATGTGAAGCAAACTCCGCCATCCCCAACTCATGCTCTTTTGAGAAGAAACATCCCAAAAGCTTCGATTATACAACTTATAGGCGTACATGTGACAACCGTCAAAATCTCAGGTCATTATCACACTCGAATCTTGAATTACATTTACCGCATTCCTTAAATCCTAGTGAGATTTCTAGATTATGATTCCTTAGGTCTACTAAAGCCATAGAACGACGTAGTGATTGCTTAGTGAACAATAAGTTCTTTTAGACATGCTAGATTATGGTACTAAGTGCCAAATTTAAACAATAAAAAAAAAAAAATCTACCTCTTTATGCTTTCATAAAATCCTTAATGAATCGCAAAATCGAAATCACCGTGACTCGACAACGTAAATTTAATCGGATAAATAATCCGTGAATATCAAACTTAGACAAATTAAATGTTTATAATCCAATTCAAGAACTTAGAAAAATAAAAAATACAATTCTTATGACTTATCACAAAAATTCTAGCACGTCGCAAAATCAAGGTTTGTTAAAATTCTGTAAATCTGTAAATGAAACTCGAATATAACAAACTAACACTTGAATACCTATTGGAAGCAATTCAATCATAAATTAAAGTACTTTTATAAACTAAAGAACACAAACTTTTATAGCTCAAATATTAATCACCAAAACATCACAAAATAAACCTTATACTATGCAATATACTTACACATCTTTAATACAAACTTAATACAACTTTTATAAACTTTATTTAACAAAAAAAAAAGAAATTAAAAGGCCTCTTTGGGACCCCAAAACCGGCCTTTCCTTATCCCCACACATCTCCCCTCTTTTCTTACACCAAATCATTCATTTCACCCTCCCAAAACACACACTTCTCTCTAATTCTTCTCTCTAACCTTTCACACTCTTTTCTCTCTAAAATCTCTCAAGAAATCAGTCATTTTTCAACCTAAATCCAGAAACTTTAAGGTGTCTTCAAGCTATTTCAAGAACATAAAGGTAAAACACAACGTCTCTAACATCTTTCTTTACTTACAATCTCTAAAAATATGTTTTTCCTTCATAAAATTCGGATTTTATGCCTTTTTCATGGCTAAAATCCCCATATAAACTCTTGATGTTTGTAGGTTATCCCTTTTCACACCTTTATGTGGTAAAAGAAAGGGTAACCCATGATCAAACCGAAAATCAAGTGAAAAATCGAATTATTGCTTGTGATCTTGTTAGATCTTGTTCATCTTTGTGTAAAAAGCTTGTTTATATACTAATAATCAACTCTAACACATCATGGATGTATTTAAACACCATGCATGTGTTAGATCATGGATTTATAGGTCAAAAGATCAAAATTTCATTTTGTTTCCATGGTGGTGTTCTTGTTTAAGCTCAAAACATTCATCAAGGACTAGCAAGTTTTCTGTCCAGAAACTTTCATCTATTTCCACGATTTTTCTAAAATTCATTTCTTCATGAAAATGGACGTTTTTATAGTCTAAAATCAACTTCTGGAAATAAGCTTTCCAACCATATAAGCCTCATGTTCATATGAGTTAATTTGATATTTTTAATAATTTTTGTGAGTAAAGATGTATAAGTTGTTAGATTAGGTCAGAAACTTTTCTTTCAATGTTTTAATCATAACTGGAGCATTATAACTCTAAATTACTTGAAACCAACGCCAAAAGTTTACAAATTTTGTTGGTCACAACGTTTCTGTTTATCACTTTTTCTGGAACCCAATGTATTTTACTCAAAAGTAATGATTACATGCATGTGTTCAGATCTGACCTTTGAAGATAAAATAAAATTCTAAAAATACTTGGACTCATCTATAGTTCCTGGAAAAATTACAGAAAATAAGTAACATATTGAGGAACATCTGTGATTTTTTTCCTTATACTATTACGTAGCAGAAGTATTTTTAATAAATTCAACTAACAGGTGTAAATTCCTGGAAATAAGAATATGGACTGATTTTTGTAAAAGTTGAAAACCGACACTTGCGAACTTACTATTTGGGGAAAAACTAACTTTTTATGACTTATGAACATGTTTAAGGTTTGGGTATAAGTCTCGGGTCAAACAGAGAAGATTTGACCAAGTCAACAAAAACGGGTATCGGTTTCGAAAACGGGAAAGTTACTATTTTTGGAAATAATGCTAACAAGAAGGGTTTGGGGTATCTTATGATATATTTATCGGTTTATGTGTCATCAATTATAAATTGTGAAGAACCAAAATTCCAACACACAAAATGCCATGAAATTTGGACACTAACAATCATGCGACATTATATGACCTGTAGAAAGAAATTCGACAATTTAAGAATGTTGTATGCTTATGTATTCAATTAGTAATCAAACGTGATATTGGACGTTAACAAACTACAAAACAAAAACTAATTATATTGGCACTTGGTAATCTAAATACTTAACTAAGCAATCTTAACAAACCAATTTACTGAGAATCTAACTAGAGACCTCGTGTTCATAGGACTTGGATAGGAGTCATACTCGATGAGCACACGTATTACATCCATCGATTAACGCTTACGCTCAACTGTGAGTTTTCACAGCCCCTTTTTTTACTTGTTTACTATTTTGGGGTGAAAAGCATGATTCTAAACTTTAACTAAATTGGTTATACTTTTTATGAACTTATTGAACTTTTGCTATGCTACTTATGCGAATTGGTGTATACTATCCATGTGAATTGAGTACTAATGTCCCTGTGAGGACATCATTGAGCACTAAGTCCCCGGTAATCTGTTACACTACTCATTAACTCGTCATAGAGCCAGACGAGCCGTCTTTGATAATCATGAATAACGTTATTTAGGGTAGACCAACTCTCACTCACATGGCTATGTGTGTGCATGTTATCACTCGCTCACATCCCCGATTGGATGTGTAGAATTTACCTTGTCCCCGATTGGACGGAAGGTAACTCATGTCCCTGTGAGGACATCATTTGGGGCATTCGGTCGGTAATCGGTTTAGTAGTGGCCTCAATTGCATTAACACTCGTGTATATTACCTTTCATATTCGCAACTATTACAACAAATCATTATTATTCATGTCTTTTATGAACAAAGCTTTTAGATCATTTGTTGTAACATTAAACCTGTGAACTCACCAACTATGACCATAGTTGACCCTTTTGTTTTATCATGCTTTTCAGGAGAACGACAGTAAGGTGCACTCTAGGAGTACATTTGCATGGATGCATGTTCACACGCGTTTGCTTTATTTTGAAACCATGACTCTCTTTTGAAAACTTTATGAACTTATGGTAATTTCTTTTGGAACTATGATTTGGACTCGTAGTAATGTGTAATATTTTCTCTAAATTATGTATGGTGTTACTTCTATATCTTATGCATTGCTACCCGGTACTGTTACATCTCGTGTTTCCGCTTTAGCGGGGTGTGACAGGTTTGGTATCAGAGCCTAAGGTTATAGAGAATGCCGGTTTTTCCAAACAAAAACCCCAACTATAACCAACATTTTCTTTAAAATATTTTCTTAAAACTCCAAAGGTATTACCAATTAAACTAAACCGAGCATAGTATTAGTATAACTAAACCATGTGTTGCATTATTGGACCTCAATTAGGCATAGCCTGATCACCTATGTTTAATTTAGGTAAGATTATGCGAGACACGGAATAGGTATACTACGGTTATGTTCGAATTTTCTTTCCTGTTTAAACCTTTGGAAAGCAAACGTTGTGTGTGTGCATTGCATATCGTAGGCATCCATGTAGCACTGTTAGTAACTAAGTATACCTCCATTTTAGTCTTATCATTTTAAGGTTAACATATTAGTGCATAATGTCAAAGTAGGTTGTTTAAGGTGTTAGTCAAATCTTGCGGTCTTTGTAAAGAGACACTAAGCAACACTTGGGGTGTTGCTATAGCTATTGTATGTATATAGTGGTTGTGTCTTGATTTGTGACTGTTCGTTCTGTCTGTGCTCGAGCAATATTATCTGATATTGTAATCGTTTCTAATTAATTATAGAGCAATAGTTTTACAACTCTTGTTTGTATTAAATGACACTTGATTTCGCATACATAAACTCGTTAAACAATATTCCGCACGCTTAACTAGTGAATCGAATCTTAAAGATTAATAGATTGGAAAGTACACATCATCTTCCCACACTGCTTACTCGACAAACGCGTCAGGAAACGTCACTAATCGTCCTAGGAACTAAATTTTCTATTTGTAGTCTTACCTTGTATCTATCCACTTCCCACACTGACATATCAACCGACGATTATGGTTATGTCACCGGTCGCCCTCGCAACAACCCACCTAGTATAGAGAAGGAGAATCTATCCAAAATAGGACCCACTTGAGGAGGTTCCACCTGAGGATGAACCAACAAAACTGGACCAACACGAGAACATGTCACCTAGGCGCGTTACATCTACTTCACTCTCTTCCTCCCACTCTTATCGAAGACCTATAAATCACGTGAGTTATATACGACTAGAAGGACTGACATACCACCTCGAACTAGACCTTACACTATCTATACTACTACTACTGATACTCCACCTACTAGGACCCGTCGTCCGTCAATATCCGTCAATGGAATTGATTACCCGCAAATCTTGAGACTTGGAGAACTGAAGAAGGAATACACACTCCTACAGAGGACGAAGAAGCTTTCTACATGCGAATCTCTCTATACACCCATGAAATCGCTCACCATACCATCCTGGTACTAGTTGCTAGGCTACATCGCCACGAGAATAGAAGAGACACTATGGAGTTAGAACAACACGAAACCCGTTTAGGCTAGGTACACCTGGCACAAGGCCGAGTTGCACAGATCCTATGAGGATCAGTAGGATCTTAGCGAAACCATAGAAACTACCCATCTCCAGGTGATGGAAACCAGAGGTAAAGTCGATGCCTTGCGATTAAAAATAGTGTGCAAAATAGAACTCACTTAAGATTAGTAGAAATTCCACTACACATGTACAATGTGTGGGAAACAGTTTCAACCAAATTTTCGTCAGACATTTTTCATGGATTTTTCATAAACATAAATCTTTCAACAAATTTTTGATAAAACGTAACTTTCAACACTTTTCAATGACCATGGCTTTCAACGTATTTTAATTGTCTCAAACTTTTCAACGAACTATAAGATTTCAAACAGATTTCATCATAAAATTTTCAACCAGATTTTACAACAACCTATCCACGAAATATTTTATAAAACTTTCAAAATTCATAAGTATATAAACTCATTTGTATAAAACATATCATTTGATCAAGGTTTAATCACTATTTATACCTACAACAACTGATTTGCAAACAAGTTTACCAACTGTTTTAACAACTCTTTAGTCACGATTAGACTACTTTGTAATCGACTACTCTATAACGTTTTTTACTACGATTTGAACAACGAAACGGTCATGAATTGACTGATTTTAAAAATGACTAAGACATTGTTATGTCTACTTTTTAAATCAATGATTTGATTTCCAACTAATTTTTAATGCAAGACGTACTTGCAACGAACTTTTCCCCATAGACTTCATACCCGTCGAAATCGAAAGCATTGATATCATAGTAGGCGTGGATTGGTTATCCAAGCATCATGCCGAAGTTACTTGTTTTGAGAAAATCATTCGTATTCACCTCGTTACCGGTAGAACTTTGATCCTACAAGGAGAGACGGTAAGCTGAGCTTGAACATAGTTTCCTTTATAAAAACCCGAAAGTACCTAAGAAAAGAGTACCAGGTAATCCTCGCACCCGTAACCGAGTGGAAGCTGGAGGAGAACCGACTTGAGGACGTACCCCTTTATGTTAAAATTTCCGGAAGTCTTTCCCCGAAGACTTGCCTGGCCTTCCCCCGCCTAGACAAGTCAAATTCCAAATCGATCTTGTGCCCGGAACTGCACTCGTGGCACAAGCCCCATACAGAATATCCCCTTCCGAGTTGTAGGAGTTGTCCACCCCATTTATAGGAACTCTTAGATAAGGGATTCATTCGATCAAGTTCCTCACCCTGGGGAGCTCCGATTCTATATGTTCAAGAAAAAGGATGGATCCTCATGAATGTCCATTGATTATAGAGAATTAAACAAATTAACAATTAAGAATAAGTACCACTCCCTCAAACCGATGATCTATTCGATTAGCTGCAAGGCGCCTCCTACTTCTCCAAACTCGATCTTCGGTCAGGTTATCACCAATTACGAATTCACAAAGAAGAAATATCCAAAAATGCATTCCGAACACGATATGGACATTATGAATTTAAGATTATGCCCTTCGGCCTAACCAATGCTCCTGCAGCATTCATGGACTTAATGAACAGAGTCTACAGAGCATACTTGGATAAGTTTGCGAGTGTGTTTATCAATGACGTACTAGTCTACTCGCGTAGTAAAGAGGATCACGAGCAACATTTAGGGCAAGCGTTGCAACCATTCAAGGAAGAGAAGTTGCACTCCAAAACCTCTAAGTGCGAGTTTTTGGAGCAGAGAAGTACACTTCCTCGGTCATATAGTGAATATAAAAGGGATCCATGTGGATCCAATTAAATCGAGGCGATTGAGAAATGGGAAGTCCCGGCGACTGCTACAGAAATCTGTCAATTTCTAGGATTGGCTGGATACTACAGAAGGTCAATAGAAAAGTTCTCAAAGATCGCCAAGCCCTTGACAAAGTTGACCCAAAAGATGAAGAAATTCGTTTGGGATATTGAACAGGAGAAGGCATCCCAAACGCGGAAGGAGAAACTGTGCAATGCGCCAATCATATCATTGCCCGATGGAACAAGAGATTTTGTGGTATATGGCGATGTGTCACACCAGAGATTGGGCTGCGTTCGGATGTAGAAGAATGAAGTAATTCAGTATACTTCCAAGCATCTTAAGAAAAATGAGGTGAACTATACTATGCATGACTTGGAACAGGGAACAGTATTCTTTGCACTTAAGATCCGGAGACATTACCTATAGAGTACCAGTTGTACTGTGTTTACCGACCATAAGGGCCTCCAGCATGTACTCGAGCTGAAGATGCTCAACATGAGGCAGAGAAGGTGGATGGAGTTACTTAGAAACTATGATTGCGAAATGAAGCACCAAAAGCCGTCAGGGTTATTACTACAACCCGAAATACCCCAATGGAAATGGGAACATGTAACAATGGACTTCGTCACTAAGTCACCTCGAACTTCTAAAGGTCGCGACTCCATCTGGGATATCGTCAACTGACTGACAAAATTTGCACATTTTCTACCTATCCGAGAGGATTACATAATGGAGAGACTTGCTCAAATCTATATTGCAGAGATTGTGTAGCATCACGGAGTGCCCATTTCAATTATCTCGGACAGGGATAGTCGTTTTACATCACGGTTTTGGCTATCAATGCAGAAGGCGTTGAGTACCCAATTAAACATGAGTACGGCTTATTACCCTTAAACAGACGGGAAAGTGAGCGAACAATTCAAACCTTAGAAGTTATACTACGAGTATGTGTACTAGACTTCGGAGGAAGTTGAGATGTACACTTACCCTTGATAGAATTCTCTTACAACAACGATTACAACACTAGCATCAAATGTGCACCATTTGAGGCCTTGTATGGACAGAAATTTCGATCACCATTGTGTTGGCACAGAGTCGGTGAGAAGCACTTGACAAGGCCAGACAACATTCAGGAAGCTGTGGACAAAATCACAACCATAAGAGAACGACTCAAGGCAACCCAAATTATACATAACAGCTACGCTGACAATCGCAGAAAGCCACTGGAATTTTGAATGAGTGATAGATTATTTCTGAGAGTATCCCCTTGGGAAGGACATGTACGCTTTGGCAAGAAAGGCAAGCTAAGCCCACGCTATATTGAACCATACAAAATCTTGAAACAAATAGGCCCGGTGGCTTACAAACTAGAATTGCCCAAAGAGTTGGGTGGCATTCATGACATATTTCATGTCTCCAACCTTAAGAAGTGTCTAATAGATAACTCTCAGACCTTGCCCTTAGGAGGAGATTCTAATCGATGATCAATTACTTTCTTTTAGTGAAGCACCCACAGAAATCCTTAATAGAGGTACCAAACAATTGAGATGTGATAGCATTCCCTTAGTTAAAGCCAACTAGAATTCTAAACATGGAACTAAGTACACATAGGATTAGAAACATTTAATGAGATGAAACTACCCGCACCGATTCTCAAGCGCTTCGTCACCCAATAGGACGAGTTGAATTTCGGGACGAAATTCATTTCAACGGTGGGATATTGTGACAACCGTCAAAATCTCAGGTCATTATCACACTCGAATCTTGAATTACATTTACCGCATTCCTTAAATCCTAGTGAGATTTCTAGATTATGATTCCTTAGGTCTACTAAAGCCATAGAACGACGTAGTGATTGCTTAGTGAACAATAAGTTCTTTTAGACATGCTAGATTATGGTACTAAGTGCCAAATTTAAACAATAAAAAAAAAAAAATCTACCTCTTTATGCTTTCATAAAATCCTTAATGAATCGCAAAATCGAAATCACCGTGACTCGACAACGTAAATTTAATCGGATAAATAATCCGTGAATATCAAACTTAGACAAATTAAATGTTTATAATCCAATTCAAGAACTTAGAAAAATAAAAAATACAATTCTTATGACTTATCACAAAAATTCTAGCACGTCGCAAAATCAAGGTTTGTTAAAATTCTGTAAATCTGTAAATGAAACTCGAATATAACAAACTAACACTTGAATACCTATTGGAAGCAATTCAATCATAAATTAAAGTACTTTTATAAACTAAAGAACACAAACTTTTATAGCTCAAATATTAATCACCAAAACATCACAAAATAAACCTTATACTATGCAATATACTTACACATCTTTAATACAAACTTAATACAACTTTTATAAACTTTATTTAACAAAAAAAAAAGAAATTAAAAGGCCTCTTTGGGACCCCAAAACCGGCCTTTCCTTATCCCCACACATCTCCCCTCTTTTCTTACACCAAATCATTCATTTCACCCTCCCAAAACACACACTTCTCTCTAATTCTTCTCTCTAACCTTTCACACTCTTTTCTCTCTAAAATCTCTCAAGAAATCAGTCATTTTTCAACCTAAATCCAGAAACTTTAAGGTGTCTTCAAGCTATTTCAAGAACATAAAGGTAAAACACAACGTCTCTAACATCTTTCTTTACTTACAATCTCTAAAAATATGTTTTTCCTTCATAAAATTCGGATTTTATGCCTTTTTCATGGCTAAAATCCCCATATAAACTCTTGATGTTTGTAGGTTATCCCTTTTCACACCTTTATGTGGTAAAAGAAAGGGTAACCCATGATCAAACCGAAAATCAAGTGAAAAATCGAATTATTGCTTGTGATCTTGTTAGATCTTGTTCATCTTTGTGTAAAAAGCTTGTTTATATACTAATAATCAACTCTAACACATCATGGATGTATTTAAACACCATGCATGTGTTAGATCATGGATTTATAGGTCAAAAGATCAAAATTTCATTTTGTTTCCATGGTGGTGTTCTTGTTTAAGCTCAAAACATTCATCAAGGACTTGCAAGTTTTCTGTCCAGAAACTTTCATCTATTTCCACGATTTTTCTAAAATTCATTTCTTCATGAAAATGGACGTTTTTATAGTCTAAAATCAACTTCTGGAAATAAGCTTTCCAACCATATAAGCCTCATGTTCATATGAGTTAATTTGATATTTTTAATAATTTTTGTGAATAAAGATGTATAAGTTGTTAGATTAGGTCAGAAACTTTTCTTTCAATGTTTTAATCATAACTGGAGCATTATAACTCTAAATTACTTGAAACCAACGCCAAAAGTTTACAAATTTTGTTGGTCACAACGTTTCTGTTTATCACTTTTTCTGGAACCCAATGTATTTTACTCAAAAGTAATGATTACATGCATGTGTTCAGATCTGACCTTTGAAGATAAAATAAAATTCTAAAAATACTTGGACTCATCTATAGTTCCTGGAAAAATTACAGAAAATAAGTAACATATTGAGGAACATCTGTGATTTTTTTCCTTATACTATTACGTAGCAGAAGTATTTTTAATAAATTCAACTAACAGGTGTAAATTCCTGGAAATAAGAATATGGACTGATTTTTGTAAAAGTTGAAAACCGACACTTGCGAACTTACTATTTGGGGAAAAACTAACTTTTTATGACTTATGAACATGTTTAAGGTTTGGGTATAAGTCTCGGGTCAAACAGAGAAGATTTGACCAAGTCAACAAAAACGGGTATCGGTTTCGAAAACGGGAAAGTTACTATTTTTGGAAATAATGCTAACAAGAAGGGTTTGGGGTATCTTATGATATATTTATCGGTTTATGTGTCATCAATTATAAATTGTGAAGAACCAAAATTCCAACACACAAAATGCCATGAAATTTGGACACTAACAATCATGCGACATTATATGACCTGTAGAAAGAAATTCGACAATTTAAGAATGTTGTATGCTTATGTATTCAATTAGTAATCAAACGTGATATTGGACGTTAACAAACTACAAAACAAAAACTAATTATATTGGCACTTGGTAATCTAAATACTTAACTAAGCAATCTTAACAAACCAATTTACTGAGAATCTAACTAGAGACCTCGTGTTCATAGGACTTGGATAGGAGTCATACTCGATGAGCACACGTATTACATCCATCGATTAACGCTTACGCTCAACTGTGAGTTTTCACAGCCCCTTTTTTTACTTGTTTACTATTTTGGGGTGAAAAGCATGATTCTAAACTTTAACTAAATTGGTTATACTTTTTATGAACTTATTGAACTTTTGCTATGCTACTTATGCGAATTGGTGTATACTATCCATGTGAATTGAGTACTAATGTCCCTGTGAGGACATCATTGAGCACTAAGTCCCCGGTAATCTGTTACACTACTCATTAACTCGTCATAGAGCCAGACGAGCCGTCTTTGATAATCATGAATAACGTTATTTAGGGTAGACCAACTCTCACTCACATGGCTATGTGTGTGCATGTTATCACTCGCTCACATCCCCGATTGGATGTGTAGAATTTACCTTGTCCCCGATTGGACGGAAGGTAACTCATGTCCCTGTGAGGACATCATTTGGGGCATTCGGTCGGTAATCGGTTTAGTAGTGGCCTCAATTGCATTAACACTCGTGTATATTACCTTTCATATTCGCAACTATTACAACAAATCATTATTATTCATGTCTTTTATGAACAAAGCTTTTAGATCATTTGTTGTAACATTAAACCTGTGAACTCACCAACTATGACCATAGTTGACCCTTTTGTTTTATCATGCTTTTCAGGAGAACGACAGTAAGGTGCACTCTAGGAGTACATTTGCATGGATGCATGTTCACACGCGTTTGCTTTATTTTGAAACCATGACTCTCTTTTGAAAACTTTATGAACTTATGGTAATTTCTTTTGGAACTATGATTTGGACTCGTAGTAATGTGTAATATTTTCTCTAAATTATGTATGGTGTTACTTCTATATCTTATGCATTGCTACCCGGTACTGTTACATCTCGTGTTTCCGCTTTAGCGGGGTGTGACAGTACACCCATCTGACCCAAATGGAATCCTTCCTAGTAAGAATGCTCCAAATATGTTTGGTCATCAAAGAGATATTCCACTCACGCAGACGACGAATACCAAGACCACCTTCCTTCCTTGGCAAGCATAAGTCCTTCCAAGCAACTTTCACTTTACCAGATTTTATAGGCCCTTGGCACCAAAGAAAGCCTCTCATCAGCTTCTCTAACTCAGAAATAATCGACTGAGGAAGAATAAACATAGTCGCCCAATATCCATGAAGAAAAGATAAAACAGAAGTAATGAGTTGGATACGTCCCGCAAACGATAACGATTTATTCTTCTAATTGCCAATCCGATTCTGAACCTTCTCACCAAAATCCTATGTGTCATCACTATATGAAACAAGTTTGATGACATGGATTCTCCTACACTCATATAATAAATAAGGTAATAGTATATTATAAAATTAAAAATTAAAACTAAATAATACAAATTTAATTTAAAGTGTCATTATTTATGGTAAATACTAAAATAGATAATTAAATTATAATCAATTCATTCCAAACTAATGTGTCATTAAATAATTTTTGTAGTATAATATTTTTATTAAAGTGAAAGATCATGAATTCATTTATATATTTTTTTTCCTCTCTAATTTTGAGTTATAAATTTGTTTATTATTCTTTATCTTAATCTTCACATTCCTTTTTTCAGATCTATAAAAGAATATAACTTTTAGTGAATTGGGATAGCTTAATTTTTAATATCATTATAGCTTTTATCGTAGTCTTCTTAATTTGATAAAAAAAATATTATCTTACAAGCTCAGGGATCTCAATTTCATTTAATTTATAATCTGAGTATAGGTAGATCAAGTTTATGATATCTTTTAAATGTTTTATTAGTTTTAATAACACAACCTAATTATAATTTTATATTTAACTGGTAAGAGGTGCAATTTTATAATTTCTTTATTACTTTTCGCGATTAGGAAGATTGGCCACAATCTGAGCGGTACCACCCACCCTACCCTACCACCTGTAGACCTCCGTCCATAATATCTAATTTAAGTATTTATATATATCTCATCACTATAGATTGAATTTGTATATATAGATGCACAATTAGTTGTTCAATAAAATGCATGAATGGTTATATTAATCGCTACAATTTATCTTTGTTAAAACTATGTACATATGTCTTGCTCAACAAATTATTGCAACCTTAACAACAAAAATGTTATTATTACCAAACAATTGTTTTAGCTAGAAATATCACTTTACAATATACACATCTTTTTCTACCTTCTCAATTAGTGGGTGAAAATTTTTTGTTCTTATTTCATTTTTAAAAAATCAAAACTTATAAAATATCATTATTAACGATTAAAAATATATTTGTTACACAATTTAAAAGTTTTAAGAGGTTAGTTGTCATCCATCTCTTCATACTTACTTAATTATATTATTAAATTATTTTCAAAATGTTATAAAAAATGATCATAAGGGAAGTGATTTCGAAACTACTTTTTTTAGCCGTGTACCAATATGTACTACACTGTTGAATAATAAAACACTTTAAAGTATAACTGATGGTGTACAAATAAGACGATAACAATGTACTAATCATCACTCATATATAAAATGTATACAACATAAAATTGAATATCATTATTAAAACACATTTCATTTACCGCTTTACATTATGAGATCTATTATGAAATTATATTTTTTAACCGTGCATCGCACGGGTTTAACACTAGTATATATATATATGGATGGATTCTAGTGAAAATAAGGAGATAAAAAAAACAGTGAAAACATATCCCCACCCTCCATCTAATCTTAACATATATATATATATATATATATATATATATATATATATAAAATGGGCGGGGATAAAAAAAAATCCGGTGAAAACACTTTTTGATTCACAATTTTTTTAAGTTGTGAACTTTCATTTTTTTTGCTTCACTTATGAATTTTTTTTGAACCCTTATATATATATTTATATTTTTTTTCATATAAAATTTTCGTCATGAATCTTTATTTTTTTTTTTTTTGATTCACAAAAAGTTTTTAACTTTTTTAATTGTGAACCTTATTTTTTTCACATAAATTTTTTTGTAAATTTTTTTCACGAAATTTTTTTAAGTT